>CM028129.1:552030000-552037500 GCA_016271365.2 Neoceratodus forsteri
CCACTTGCCAAGTTAGGAATGCATCCTGAAAGACATCCAACAACCTCTGTTCCCTGGCCACCGAAGATGTCAGTCTCCCGGTTCGTTCCTGGCATGTCTGAGTCCCCCAACCGCACCACCCCTGTCCAGTTTGCAGCGTCTCCTAAAATCTGCCACAGACTCTCCTCCAGCTCCTCCGCCAGCGCAGGGGGTCTATACACCACTCTTATTATGCTTCCAAATGGAAAAGGTTTTCTGTGCTCAGGAAAATGAGGCTGCATCATACATGGGAGGAGATGGTGAAACTGGGGGGTTGGGAGGCCCTTGACGATCGTCTGGTCTGGAGAGAGGATGGGCCATCACTGGCAGGAGTGGGGAAGGCAAGGCAGGGGGACATGGTAGCGGAGGTGGAAATCACGGCAGAGAGAGTGAGGGAAGCCCTCAGGTCCCTTAAGATGGAGAAAGCACCGGGGCCAGATAAATTACATCCCAGAGTGCTGAATGAACTGGCAGATGTCCTGGTGAAACCCCTGGCAATGCAGCCATGTTGGGGTCGTGCAGGCTGCAGCCTGTGACAGGGCTAATATTCCCTTGGCTTCACTCCCTCCAGATAAAGACTCCAGGAGAATGGATGCCTAGGCAAAGAAACAATACATGGGTTCCTGTTTGGGATTCAGGCAGGCTAATTATATGGCTTATGCAGCCAGGTACCAGAAGTCCAGGTGGGACACTGTACTGGCACTGGCTAAACAGGCCTCCCCAAGCTGGCCAAGGAGCTGGAGGAGATGGCTGCGGATTGGATTGAGGCATCTAAGGTACAGTGTCATGCTGCTGTGGACTCCAGTGATGTCATCAAGAGTCATGGCTACATCTGTGGCTCTTCGGAGAATGGCTTGGCTCAGATGTACTAGCCTCTCACAGGACACCCAGGCTAAGACCATGGACTTCCCTGTGGAAGGTAATTCTCTGTTTGGGGAGCAGACAGAGAATTACATGAAGAAAATGGAGGAATATAGGAACACTTATAGGAGTGCACAGGCCAAGGAGAGGCAGGCAACTGAAAGGCAGCAATCTAGGGGCAGGGGCAGGCCTTTTCGTAGGCCTTTCTACCAAGCACAGGCCTCTTCTCCCTTTTAAAAGAGGGGGTTCTTTAGAGGAGAGGCAGAAGGGGATGAGCAGGGCTGCATCCACTGTCAGCCTAAGGCCTCTGCCAGCTCAGACACCCTGATGGGCCTGCCTGGGTCGACGCTCCTATCCCTGTGGGGTGGGGGGCAGGCTGGCTTATTTCATCTAGGACTGGGTGTCTGTTACTTAAGACAAGTGGGTCCTGGAAGTAGTAAGCCAGGGACTTTTTCTCGGCTTCAAAAAATTTCCAAAGATGAGAGCCAGATATTTTCCACCTGCAAGTCTCTCCGAAACCCTTGCCCTATAGGCAGAGGTTTCACCTCTTCTGGCCTTAGAAGCCATAGAGAGAGTTCCTACCCTACACTGGGGCAAAGGTCTATACTCCAGGTACTTCCTTACCCCCAAAAAGACAGGGGAGTGGCGACCCATCCTAGATCTAAGATGCCCAAACAAATGTCTTTTAAAACCAAGGTTCAAGATGGTGACTCTGGGAATAATTCTTCCCTCTCTAAGGCCAGGGGACTGGTTAGCCTCCCTGGACCTCAAAGATGCCTACTTTCATATCCCCATCAGGTGCTCCCACAGAAAGTACCTCCGGTTCAAGTTGCCCTCGGGTCATTACCAGTTCAAAGCAATGCCCTTTGGCCTAACATCAGTTCCAAGGGTTTTCACGAAGTGCCTGGCAGTAGTAGTGGCCTTTTTAAGAGGGCAAAAAGATTTCCAATTTTCCATATCTGGACGACTGGCTCACAGTGGGTCAGTCTCCAGGCCAAATCAAGTCAGACCTGCAAGTGACCCAGCAAGTGCTCACTTCCCTGGGATTTCTTCTCAACCTCCCCAAGTCAGTTCTCGAACCAGTGCAGCTTCTTACCTTTATTGGGGCAGAGCTAGATACTGTCAAGGCAAGAGCCTTTCTTCCCCTGGAAAAGGCAAGAGTTCTTATAGAACTGCTGCTTCTTTCAGCCTTCAGGTGTCCTGACCAGCAAGACACTTCCTTTAGCTCTTGGGCCACATGGCAGCTTCTACAGCAGTGGTCCAAGGGGCAAGATTCCAGATGAGTGACATCCAGTTCCATCTGAGGGCCTTTTGGTCCCAAAAGAAGGATCCTCTTACCAAGCTGATTCCAGTGACTCGGACACTGATCCTAGCTCTTCAATGGTGGCAGAATCATGACAATTTAAGGCAAGGGGTCCCTTTTGTCACTCACACTCATTCAGTGGTCCTTACCACGGATGCTTCCCTTTTAGGGTGGGGAGCTCATCTGGGGGCACTCTTAGCCCAGGGACTGTGGTCCCCTCAGGAGTCCCTTCTTCATATCAATCTCCTGAAACTCGGGGCAGTTTTTCTGGCACTGCAAGCTTTTTCTCAGTCTGTGCAGAACAAGGTGGTTCAGGTCAGAACAGACACCACCATGTAGTACATCAACAAGCAGGGAGGCACTCGGTCTACGGCCTTGTGCACGGAAGCCATGAAATTGTGGTCCCTTGCTTATTCCCTGCAGACTTCTCTGACAGCAGTCCACCTTGCAGGGAAGGACAGTGTGCTAGCAGATGCACTGAGCAGGATCTCCTAGGGCCATCACAAATGGTCCCTGGATCCCCTTGTGCTGAAAGTGATTTTTTTCAAGGCGGGGCACTCCAGAGATAGATCTCTCTGCAGCCCCAGACAATCACCAACTTCCTAAGTTTTGTTGCAGACTCCCAGTCTTTGGTTCAGTCCCTCTGAATGCTCTGATTTTGAACTGGGAAGGGAACTTTTTGTATGCCTTTCCTCTCCTGTTCAAGGTTCTAGTCAAGGTAAGGTGACAACCTTGCAAAGTGATTCAAACAACATGAAGTCTTGCTATCTTCTGACATATGCTTCTCTAAGAAGGCAGAAAATTGCCATCTTCCCTTACCTGGACGACTGGCTCATAGTCGGCCAGTCCCCAGACCAAGTCAAGTTACACTTACAGATAACTCAGCAACTGCTCACTTCTTTGGGTTTCCTTCTAAATCTTCCAAAGTCACTTCTAGAGCCTGTCCAGCTCCTCACCTTCATAGGCACAGAGCTAGACACGGAGAAGGCCAGAGCCTTCCTTCCCCTGGATCTCTCTGGCCTCCTCATTCACCCTGCAGGTGTATTGACCAGCAAGGCATTTCCTACAGCTCCTCGGGCACATGGCTGCTTCTACAGCAGTAGTGCAGGGAGCAAGATTTCAGATGAGGGACATTCAGTTCCATTTCAGAGCCTTTTAGTCTCAAAAGAAGGACCCTCTGACCAAGTTGATCCCAGTATCTCGAACCCTGATCCAGGCCCTACAGTGGTGGCAGGATCAGAACAATTTGAGACAAGGGGTTCCCTTTGTCACTCAGTCTCACTCTTTAATCCTTACTACAGATGCCTCCCTCTTGGGGTGGGGGCTCACATGGGCGACCTTACCACCCAGTGGTTGTGGTCCCCTCAGGAATCTCTGCTCCACATCAATCTGTTGGAGCTCAGAACAGTATTTCTAGCATTTCAAGCTTTTTCCAAATCTGTTCAGAACATAGTTGTACAGGTCAGAACAGACACCACCACCACAATGTGGTACATCAACAAGCAAGGAGGCACTCTGTCTACGGCCTTGTGCACCGAAGCAATGAAGTTGTGGTCTCTGGCTTACTTCCTGAACACCTCCATCACGGCAAGGACAATGTCCTGGCAGATGCTGTCAGCAGGATTTCCCAGGGCCATCACGAATGGTCACTGGACCCCCTGGTCTTGGAGGTGATATTTTCCAGATGGGGCACCCTGCAGATAGATCTTTTTGCAGCCCCAGACAATCACCAACTTCCCCTTTTTTGCTGCAGGCCCCCAGTGTTTGGCTCAGTCCTCATGGATGCCTTAGTTCTCAATTGGGTAGGGAAGTTTCTCTATGCTTTTCCCCCCTTCCCTCTCCTGTTCAAAGTGCTACTCAAAATCAGATCTCAACCCTGCAAGATGATACTGATTGCTCCAAACTGGGCCAGACAGCCCTGGTATCCACTCCTACTGTCCTTAGTAGTCCACCTTCCCCTGTGTCTTCCCAGGAATTACAACCTGTTAACCTGTGCTCAGGGGAGGGTTTGGTACCCGAACCTCAAATCTCTCAATCTCAAGGCCTGGCTCTTGAAGAGTTAGAGTTTGCTGAGTTACACCTGTCCCAAGGTGTAATGGATATCCTGAAGGCTTCTAGAAAACCTTCCACCAGGGCTACTTATAATTCCAAATGGAAAAGATTTTCCATATGGTGCCCTGGGAAGCATATTTCCCCAGAATCTGCTGATCTGCCCACAGTCCTTGATTATATGGTCCACTTAAATAGCTTGGGGCTGAGACCAGCTACACTGAAAATGCATCTGGCAGCTGTCTGCTTTTATTTCTGCAGGTAAGCCCTCTTCTCTTTCAGCTCACCCTATATTCTCCAAGTTTTTCAAGGTATTGCTTCACACCAACCCTCCATTCAGGGACCCTGCCCCTGCCTGGGACCTTAATGTTTGCATTGCTCAGCTTATGCAACCCCCCTTTGAACCTTTGTCTTCAGCAGAGCTTAAGTACTTGACTTGGAAGACTGTGTTTCTGGTAGCCATCACTTCTGCCAGATGCATAAGTGAATTACAAGCTTTGTCAGTGGAGCCTGATTTTATCTCCTTTCATAGAGATAAGGTGGTCCTCAGGACTAACAGGAAGTTCTTGCCTAAGGTGGTTTCAGATTCCACCTTAATCAATCTTTGTCTCTTCCAGTGTACTTCACTGACCATTCCTCCTCTGGTGAGAGGAGGCTGCACAGTTTAGATGTGAAAAGAGCCCTTAGTTACTACATAGAGCGTACCAAGGGTCACAGGTTTGACTCCCTCCAACTGTTCCTCACTTATGGTGAGGTTGGTAAAGGGAAACCTGCCATTAAAAGATCCATTGCCAGGTGCATTGTCTCTATATCCAATTTTGCTATGAAAAACTGGGTAAGGTTCCTCCCTCAGGCCTGAGGGCTCACTCTACCAGAGGTACAGCTGCTTCCTGGCTGCTGCCAGGGACATCCTATTCTAGAGATATGTCAAGCAGCTACCTGGAAAACAGTTCACACTTTTACCAAGCATTACTCCCTGGACATCCAGGCTGGGGTGATGCTCGGTTTATTGCTACATGTAGCTTCAGAGCCTATTTCCTAAGTAGGTTCTGTCCTCCTCCATGGAGGTACTGCTTTGTAAGTTGCATATGTCAGAATATAGCAAGACTTCATGTTTGAAGAAAAATTACTCACCTTAGTAATGTTGTTTCTTCTAATGGAGTCTTGCTTATTCTGACCTCCCTCCTGCCCCTCTCAGAACCTCTGTTTTTGGGATGTGGGCAGTGCAGTGTTAGCACATAGTAGGTGCCCACCTTGTTGTTTTCACCCTCCTTTCTTGGGGTGAGTTGGTGTTGTGTTTTCATTTTGGGTCTCCTGACTTGAGTCTTTGTTTTGGGACCAAAAATGTGTTTATGTTTAGTAGCCAGTTGGCTAATGTAGGTTTACAGCTTCCACAGGACCTTAGTGAGTTTGGCTCGTAAAGATCTGACGGTTTGAGTTTGAAGAACAACAGACAGTCTCAACCGAGCTCGAGCTCAGCGTTCCATGCCTGGCATGGAAAGTTAACTCTTTCATCTCCGGGGCAGTTCGAAGGTTGGGACTCACTGCTACTGTCAGAATACAGCAAGACTCCATTAGAAGAAACATTACTAAGGTGAGTAATTTTTTCTTCCGATTGCTCCAGACTGGGCCAGACAGCCTTGGTACCCTCTGTTGCTGTCTCTAGCAGTCCATCTTCCCCTGTCTTTTCCCAGGAATTACAACCTGTTAACCTCCTCTCAGGGGAGGATTTGGTACCCCAATATTTGGTCTCTCAATCTCAATGCATGGCTCTTGAAGAGTTAGAGTATGCGGATTTGCACCTGTCCCAGGGGGTTCTGGATGTTCTCAAAGCCTCTTGAAAGCCTGCCACCAGAAAGACTTATAACTCCAAATGGAAAAGATTCTGCATTTGGTGTTTCAAGAAGCATATCTCCCCAGACACTGCTGAATTGCCTACAGTTCTGGATTATATGGTCCATCTTAATGGCCTAGGCCTCAGACCAGCTACTCTCAAGGTACACTTGTCAGCTCTTTCTGCTTTTCTGTCAGTGGGGAAGCCTTCCTCACTATCTTCTCATCCTTTGTTCTGTAAATTTTTCAAGGGATTGCTTCATGTCAATCCTCCCTTTAGGGATCCTGCCTCTGCCTGGGACTTAAATGTTTGCATTGCTCAACTTATGCAACCTCTTTTTGAGCCTATGTCCTCAGCAGAGCTTAGGTACTTAACTTGGAAAACTGTGTTTTTGGTAGCCATTACCTCTGTCGGACGTATCTGTGAATTGCAAGCTCTGTCGGTGGAACCTTATTTTATCTCATTTCATAGAGATAAAGTGGTCCTTAGAACCAATAGGAGGTTCTTGCCCAAAGTGGTTTCAGACTTCCATTTGAATCAGTCCGTCTCTCTCCCTGTTTTCTTCAATGATCAGCCTTCCCCAAGGGAGTGGAGGCTACACAGTTTAGATGTTAAAGAGCCCTTAGCTAATACATAGAGCATACAAAGGGTCATAGGTTTGATTCCCTCCAGTTATTCCTCACTTATGGGGAAGTGGGAGAGGGCAAACCTGCCACCAAGAGACCTATTGCCAGGTGGATTGTTTCTTGTATACAATTCTGCTATGAGAAACTGGGAAAAATTCCACTCTGAGGGCTCATTCCACAAGAGGTACAGCTGCTTCCCTGGCTGCTGCCAGGGATATCTCTCTGTTAGAAATTTGTCAAGCAGCCACCTGGAAAACAGTCCATACCTTTACCAAGCATTAAACTGCTCCTGCAGAAATTGCCAAGCTATCTCTCTTCCCTTATTAGTATCTCACATAGTGCATACTCATTAAGAAAATCTGACTTTATTATGCTTGACATACCAAGGACGCGGACTTCCTTTGGTAAACGTGCTATTGCATATGCCCTTCCCTCCATTTGGAACCAATTACAAACCGTACTGAAACTAACTAGCACAGTTTCAATAAACTTCTACAAATCGCTAAGTTCAGCCAAAATAAAAGACACCTGTAACTGTCATTAAGTCTCTTCCTTCCCCATGTGTGCCATATTTATCCACTGGTAAATTATAATTGATTTGTCATAGTAACTGCTTTCCTTCCCTTCTACTCTGCCTTTATCTATGCTTACGCTCCACTGTTACTCTATCAAATCACCCCCATATCAGTTGTAGTCTGTTTGTTCTAGCTGCCAAAATATATGTATTGCACACACCAGTCGTCATGTTTCATTTATCAGTATGCAACCTGTAAGTCTCTTCCTTGTCTTGTATTAATGTTTACCACCTG